>PVLA01000833.1:0-33949 GCA_004027455.1 Hydrochoerus hydrochaeris | reverse complement strand
AGCCACTTAAGACAGGCACAGGACCAATTGCTGTCCTGCAGGCCCATGACGGGTAAGGACTAGTTGGATTCATATGAAGAGTCCTTGACCCAAGACAGGCACTATTCTCACAGGGCCTACCATACTCCCATAAGTGATAAGGGAATAAATGTAGGGATCAGCATGATAGCTTCACAGCTGCCACTCCACCTCTCCCTCCTGTGGGCATCCAGGTGCATTGGCTTACATTTTCCAAGCTAATTAAGTAACAAGATTAAAGTGTTACAAAGGTGAAAAAAGTTAGCAAATATATACTCCAGCTTCTAAAAATAAAAGAGATTCAGATTCACTCACAGACGGGTGTGCAGTGTCTTCTGTCTCTCACTTGCCGACTCCCTGACCACCTTTGGGACCCCTGAGCCCTGCCGCAGCTGGACTCTGGCAACAAATCACCTCTTTCTGTGGGCCAGATCTCAAGACAGAAGGCAAAGCAAATACAACCACATCTTAAGGATGGAGGGTCTAAATAATTCTCTATCACCCTGAGGAAGTCAGGAGTCAACATGCCATCCTTCTACAAGAAGAGTCACTGCTGTTAAGCATGCCTGCTTATTGTGTGACTTGCTCCCCTACTTGTTCCTAATTTAATCAATTTTACCTGAGCAGTTAATCTTATTGGTTAACCACAGTACTGTCCCACCTTATGCCCCCCTTGCAAATTCCCATTTTTCCCATCTTTGACCCATCTAACCTCATGATTGTACTCTCTATAAAAGTTCCAGAAAAGACAGTCTTTGGCAACCTGCTCGGGACCCCTTATGTCTCTCTGACAGAACCTTTCTTTCTCTCAATAAATATTTTCCACTCTTAAACTTCATTGTTCCTAAAATTCATTCTTCAAATTTAGAGAACACAAACTGGTACCAGAGTTTCATTCCCCTATATCAATTGTACTGTAAACTATAGTAATTTTGTATTGTTAAACACTACAGTACTGCATGTAAAGGTTATGAAAATAAAACCAGACATCAAATTGGAGTTTTCTTTGACCATTTCTTTGATCTCAGTATTACAATGTTACATACAATCCTTCATCTAGCAAACAATTCATTAAATGATCTAGTCTCAGGAACATAACTCGATCATTAAATAAGGCATGTCTGTATATAAATTCAATTTATACTACAAAAGCATAGTAAGAAGATTATGCTAATGGTATCAAAAAAGAAAGATCATTACAAAAGAACAGAAGACACAGAATCAAATCCATGCACAGAAAGTCATTTGACTTTTTGACAAAAATGCCCAAATTCTTCAATGGGGAAAGAGATTCTTTAACAATTAATGCTTGTAAAACTGGATATTCACATTAAGAAGACTAAACTATATTCCTATTACTCTCCTCTCCTTGTGTTGCAAACATTCGAAGTAGCCCAAGAACCTAGAAATAAAACCAGAAACTGAAACTGATGAAATTTAAAAATGGAGGAAATTCATGAAATGACAGGCACATGTAAAGACTTCCCTAATAGTACCAAAAGGGCATAGGAAACGATTTCACAAAACAACAAATGAAGTACCTCAATTTTTTAAACTTTCAGCATAGTAAATTATATATATATATATATATATATATATATATATATATATATATCTTAGAGTGAAACCACCTACAAAATGGGGTAAAATATTTGCTAATGTCTCTTCTCATGAAGAATTAATGTTTACAAAATACATAGAATACCAAAATTAATTGCAAAACACACAAAAACCAATAAATCAATCAGCAAATAATTGAGAGAAGTACAAATAACTTACAAATAATTTGGTCAATAATTACATCCAAAAATGTTCAACATCATTAGCCACTAAAAAAATGCAAATCAAAACTCAGCCCAGTGGGAATGGCCATTATTAAACAGAAAAACAAAACTATTAAGTGTTTTAGTATGTTTCTGTAATTCCAGTATCCTTTAAAGGCTGTGGTATGGTACTAGGATTGCAATTTCAAGTGTTCACTGCATAACTTAGCAATTTAGAAATATCAAAACAATCACGGGCAATAAGAACAAAGCAAGAACCATCACCATATCTGACTTCAAGTTAAACAACAGGGCTACAGTTTTGAAAATGGCATGCTGTTGACAAAAAAACATGCATTTGGATTAAAGAACCAACTCAGTATACTTTGGATCAAAGAACAAACTCAGGATGCACAAAGAGCTTCAGATATATTCAGTTGCTTGATCTTTACCAGGAGTCCAAAAGCATTGGCTGTAGGTAAGAGAGCCTCTTTAAAAAATGGTGATGTGGGCCAGGGATTTAGCTCAGCAGCCTAAGAGCCTCCCTGGCAAGCACAAGATCATGAGTTTGATCCCCAATACAGAAAGAAAGAAAGAAAAAAGTGATGGGAAAATTGATGATCCATATGCAAAAATTTGAAGCTGGGTACATATCTCTAGTCAGGTATTAACCTGGAAAATAGATCAAATATAAAATATGAAAAACACTTATAATCATATGGGTAGGCAAACACACTTGAATAGAATTAAAATTGAACAAGAAATATTAACAAGAATCAACAAATGGGAATACATCAAATTAGAAAGCTTCTGCACAGCAAAGAATACAACCAACAGGGTGAAGACACAACATACAAAATGGGAAATAATTGCCACCTCTTCTCCACACCAATGATTCATATCTAGAACATTAAGAACTCAAAACAATTAAACACAACAAGATAAAAGACCCAATCAAGAAATGGGCAAATGAAATGCATAGACATTTCTTAGAAGAAATACAAATGGACAATAAATGTATGAAAGATGTGTTCAAAATCTCTGGTTATCAGAGAAAAGTAAATTAAAGCAACACTAATATTTTATCTTACACAGAAAGAATGTGGCAATTATCAAGAAATCAAATAAAAATGCTGGCATAACTGTGATGAAAAAGTAGTGCTCGGGGCTGGGGATTTAGCTCAGTAGCATAAGTGCCTGCCTTGTAAATGCATGTTCCTGAGTTCAATCCCCAGTACCAAAAAAAAAAAAGTAGTTTTACATTTTCCATGGGAATGTGGGCTAGTACATCCATTCTTGAAGCTATCATAGTAATTGCTTAAACTAAAAATAGAAACTCCATTTGACCCAGCTATACCTCTACTAGACATCTTTCCAAAAGAGATAAATACATCATATTACAGAAATACATGCATTTAAAAAAAGAAATACATGTATTTATAGCAATAAAATTCATAATACCTCAATCTTGGAAGCAGCCTGTATGTCCATCAAGAGATGATGTTTTAAAAATTTAGATATCTATAGATAATGAAATGCTACTCAGCTACAAAAATATAATTTTGAGACATTTGTAGGAAAATGGATACATATTGAAATCATAATATTAAATGAAATCAGACCTAAAGTTTAAATAGTATATAGATTCACTCATTTGAATAATCTAAAGAACAAATTAAAAATAAAATATTGTTAACAGGAAATAAAGGTAGAAACGGGAAGGTAAACAACAGTCTGAGGGTGTAGAAAGTGAGGAAAGGTAAAAGATATAAAAAAGATTAAGAAAGGATATGTGTATGTTTCAGGTACCCGCAGATAATGTTATCTGTATATGTTGTAAATATGAATTAAAAACGTTAATGTTGATAATCACGATAATAAAAAGAAAATTAGGGAAAGGAGATTTAGAGACTGAGGAAGGGAAATGGATGGGGAGGAGAAGAGCAATAAAAAGAATCAGGAGATGATCATCATATGTACCCAATTCTAAGATAAATGTAAACCTCATTTACTCCAAATATGTATGTATAAAAATCATTTATATAAAAAGAAATATCTTGTTTTGAAAAACTCCCAAATTTAAAGTCTTTGGGACTCAGTGAAAATCCCCTAATTTCATTACACAGTAGTATACAATTTATTTTAAAATGAAATGAATTCTGGGGAGGATACAGAAGAAAATGGATCCTTACATACCTTTGGTGGGAATGAAAATTGTTATAGTCACTATGGAAGACAGGATACAGATTCGTAAAAAAAATTAAAAATAGAGATATTCCTTGATCCATCTATAACATTCCTTGGTATATTTCTAAAAGAATTAAAGAAAGCATATAGTTAAGTTTTATGTCTAGATCCCCCACAGTGCTCATAGGTGAGGCTTTTAGATCATGGGTGGATTTAGGGTGTGTGAATATGGATTAAGGGTGTGATAGCTAAATTAGTCCACTGACTGGTTTAATGTAGTTCTTGGTGTAGATAATAGGAAGGCCCAGCCTGGGTGTGGGTGGCACCACTGAAAAGGATTGTAACCTGGAAAGATAAAAGAGAAAATGAGATTGTTGCTGCTACTGCTGCTTGCTGCTTTGGGTCCATCTGCCTACCTTCCCATGGATTGTTTCTTCTGTGATGCCTCACTGCAATCCTACCGTGCCTTGAAACCAGTCCACCATGAACAGAACCATCCACAAAGGTTAGCTAAAATTAACCTTTCCTCCTATACCTTTAGGAGTTATTTTGTCTCAGCAACCAGGAATGTTACTAAAACAGATTTTGGTATCAGAAAAGTGGGGTCATTGCTGTGAAAATATTTGGCCATGTTGTTCAGAAAATTTTGGAACTGACTTGTGGGAAGAGTTTTGAAAGGTTTGGAGATTCTGACTCCAGAAGTAGCCCTAGAATGCTTTGAACTGAACTTGATAGGAGATCCTGTCATAGCTTAGCAGACTAGAATTTTGATAGAAAGGCTTCCAGTAAAGATGAGGTTTAGGAGATTTCAGTTAGGAACAAGAACTCCATTGGTTGTTGGACTCCAGTTCATGCATGTTATGCTTTAGCTAAAAAATTTTCTGTGTTCTGCTTATGTACAGAGAATTTGCCTTAGAGTGAAATTAAGGAAGTAGACTAATGTTATAGAAGAAATTTCAAGGCAGTCTAATGTTGATGCAAAGGCATAGATGCTGTTGGGAGCATTTGGTCAGTTATATCTTAAAAATCAAGAGCAAAGTGTGCCTCAGAAGGATGTTAAACATTTTGAGTTTTGGCAATAAGAAAGCTCCAGTAAAGTTATGGCCTACAAGGATGAAACCAAGAGCTTGGTTGCTGAAAATATCAGCAATACAAAGCCAACCATTTCACAAGAAGACAATGGAAAAGATGGTCTGAGAATACCACAAGAACCAGGAGGAATCTGAATTGCAAAGGTGAAAGACTTTGCCTTGAGAAGAGAGCTTCAGGATACTATGTTCCACAATGATGTGATCTAGAGTTTTCTCCTAGGAATTGGATTCCTTGTTTTCAGCAATCCAGGTACTTGCTACCTACTCTCAAAAGAGAAGGAAGTGTGGCTATTGAACCAGATGACAGCAGATCTTGTCATTCACACTGTACTAGTTTTATGTGACTATAAGATGCAAGAATTGTAGTGTGAGGAAGACTTCCATCCAGATTTCAAAAGAAGGCCTGGGAGGCAAGGAAGGGTGCCTCTGAGTGGGCAGTATGTTAACTTGTGGTTGTGAAGCCAAAAATGCTACAAAGACCTCGGCAAGTTGGAGAAACCAGCAATGTGAATCAACTGAGGGAAGTTGCAAGGAGTAAGTAAAGAGAAAATCTACAGGATTTTCCAAGAGAAAATATACAGGAGTTGTAGCCACCTACAGTGCCATAGGGGTGCAGACACCCATGTACTTTGTCATTCACATTTTGCTAAAGATTGCCCTGGATGCTACATCTGGAACTATGGGACTTAATTTTTGCCCTGCTGGATTTTTGACTTGTTTTAATCCCATTTCTTTCTATCCCTCTATTTGTATGTTTTGGAATGGGAATATTTATCTTGTCCGATTATATGTTGGAAGTTTTTAACTTTCTTTTCATTTGTATAGGGGCTCAGAGCTAAAAGTTTGCCTTAAATCTCAGAGAAAACTTTGTATTTGGATTTTTCAACAATGCTGAAAGTATTAGGACTTTTACAAAGATATTTTGCATAAAGGGACGTACATGAGTTTTGGGGGTGCCCAGAAGTGGAATACTATGACTTTTAGCTAGATGTTACTGCACATTCTCATGTACTCATAGGTGTGGTTTTTCAGAGGATGCTAGTCACATAGGGTGTGTGAATATGAATTAATAGTGCATTAATATAGATTAGGGATATGATAACTGGATTAGTGCACTTATCAGTTTATCATAGTTTTTGGTGAGAATAATGAAAAGGCCCACCTCACATGTGATCAGCATTACCTAAAAGACTTTGAGACTGGTTGAGATAAAAGGGAAAGTGTAGCTGCTGCTGCTGCTTGCTGCTTTCCTGCCTCCTGCCTGTTTTACCATGGACTTTTTCTTCTCAGTAATCCCCCTCTGCTATTCCACTTGAAATGGAGCCAGCTTATTCTGAGCTGAAACTTCTAGAAATTATGAGCTGAAATAAACCTTTCCTCCTATAACTCTGGGTATCTGATACTTTGTCTGAGCAATGTAGAAAATAACTAAGACATATAGTGTGTTAATATATGCAACTCATGTTTATATTTCCAGGAAAAGTAGTAAAACAAAAGATCATCATTTTAAAAAATACATATGTCAGTCAGAGAAACAAACATTTTACATTTTCTCCTATATGAACAATTTAAAAACAAAATTAACTTTAAAAAAGAGATGATAGGAAACAAGAAAATAAACATTTAGATATGAATGTTCGAGGAAATTGACAAAGAAAATAATCAAAATATTTTATCAGGGTGTATCAATATACAAACATTGTGCTACTAATTTGTGTTAAAAGGAATAGGAAAAATACCAGGAGAAGGAAATAAATAATAAATATCAAAGCAGTTGTAAATTAGAAATTAAAAAAATAATACAAATGATAAGTGAAATGAAAAGTGTATTAATCAATTTCCCAATTGCTGAAAAAAGATACCCGATAACTATGTTTTAAATAGGATTTTTTTTTGGCTCAGAGTTTCAGAGATTTTATACCATGGATATTTCTATTCAAGTCAGGAACATCATGGCAGATTGAGCATACTTGCTGCATTGTGGCTAGGAAGCAGAGCACAGGTGAAAAGCACTAGTGAGAAATTCACCCTCTGAGGCCCTCTTCCAGCAATCAACATTCTCCAATGGGGCAGCAATCTCCTAATAGTACATTCAGTTATAAATATGAATGGAATTCATGAATCAATATAGCAGTGCTGCAGCGCCCTTTTCCATCCATGCCACGTCCTAGTCCATCCACGCCTTGTGACAAGGTCCATGGGTAGAGGAGAGCACTTCAAGGAATCGCTTCTCCAGGAAAAGGACACCGCATGTGGGAATTGGGTGCAAGGATCTTGTAATGTTTTATACTGATAGTTGTAATTTGTGTAATTCACATATATATATATTTTCATGTAATACTCAATATGAAATCAAAAATAGAAACTCCAGAGCAGTTACTAGAAACCCTCTAGATAACCCCTTTGTGAAAACTAATTGTGAAATTTTACCTTCTGTGAGTAGTATGAGAGAGTTTATACAAAAGCTTTAAATGAAAGAGCTCATGGAGGAGGATTTACAAAATTCCTGTGAGACAACTGCCCTGAGACACTGGACAGGCAGCCAGAGAAGGGCAACTAGGACACATATGTTATGCCACCGGCCGCCTAAGACAGGCACAGGACCAATTGCTGTCCTTCAGGCCCATGATGGGTAAGGCCTGGTTGGGTTCAAATGAAGAGTCCTTAACCTAAGACAGGTGCTGTCCTACAGGTAGCCAGAGATGGGCAACTAGGACACATATGTTATGCCACCGGCCGCCTAAGACAGGCACAGGACCAATTGCTGTCCTGCAGGCCCATGACGGGTAAGGCCTAGTTGGGTTCATATGAAGAGTCCTTGACCCAAGACTGGCACTGTCCTGCAGGCAGCCAGAGATGGGCAACTAGGACACATATGTTATGCCACCGGCCACCTAAGACAGGCACAGGACCAATTGCTGTCCTGCAGGCCCATGACGGGTAAGGTCTGGTTGGATTCATATGAAGAGGCCTTGACCCAAGACAGGCACTATCCTCACAGGGCCTGCCATACTCCCATAAGTGATAAGGGAAAAAATGTAGGGAGCAGCATGATAGCTTCACAGCTGCCACTCCATCTCTCCCTCCTGTGGACATCCAGGTGCATCTGCTTACATTTCCCAAGCTAATTAAGTAACAAGACCAAAGTGTAACAAAGGTGAAAAAAGTTAATTAACACATATTGTTTAAGACTATCCCTGCCTGGCCCTAAGCCTGGGACGCTTCCTGCTTGGGGTTTAAGTTACTGCCAAAAGTTAGCAAATATATACTCCAGCTTCAAAAAATAAAACATTCAGATTCACTCACAGATGGGTGTGCAGTGTCTTCTGTCTCTCACTCGCCGACTCCCTGACCACCTTTAGGACCCCTGAGCCCTGCCACAGCTGGACTCTAGCAACCACTGTCTTACTTTTTCATTGCTGGGACAAAGTAACCAACCCCCATAAGTTATAAGAGATTCACTTTACCTCACAAGCCTTAAAGTTTCCCATTCATAGTTGTCTGTCTCCAAGACAGGGTATCATGGCAGAGGAGAAATAACCATTAGCACAGCAGGTAGGAAACTTTAGCCTTCCTCCTTCTTTCCCATTTTATTTCATTAAGGTTATAAGCCTATTGCTAGTAATGACTCACAGCAAAGGTGGTTCTTCCTTGTCCAGTAAAACCATCATCAACATCCCAAACTATGACAAACCAATCAGTGGTCAAATCTAGTATCACATACCCATGATTCAGTCACCTCCCAAAAGCTCCACCAATAAACACATGAGCATTTGGAGGAATATCTACATATAAGCTGTGACACCAAGGTCTAAATACCACTTCAGGTGTCTCATTCCTATTAAGTTAACATTTAAGATTAATTGGCACAAAGTTGTTCATTTGAAAAGATAAACAAGTTTGAAAATCCTTAGCAAAATGCCAAACAAACAACCAAAACCAATAAATAAATATGTAAATAAATAAAGCCAGAAGGACAGAAAAAAAATGAAATAAAGTTAGTGTAAAAAGTGATATTCAAACAGGTACTGGTAAAATCCATAAGTACATTAAGGAAAATTTTGAAAACTATACACTAATAGGAAACAAGAAGAAATGAATATATTTCTGGACTATGATCTATAACAATTGACCCTAAAGAATTTTTTTTAAAAATTAATAGATCATTAACAAGCAATGATACACAAGTAATGATGAAAACTTTCACAAAAAAGAAAAACTAAGAATTAGATTAATTTACAAATGGATGTTACCAGACTTCTAAAAGAGAGGTAACACCAATATGTCTCAAAATATTCTACAAAATATAAACAGAAGGATATCTGCAAATACATTCTATGGCATATGACTATGCTAACACCAAAACCTATTAAGGGAAGACATCAAAGTATGAAAAAAATAGATGAATATCTTTGATGAATATAGACAAAAAATATTCAGCACAATATTTTGAGTTATAAATATATATCACATTTTTATAACATCATGTTCTCATCAGATTAGTTTAACTTCAGCAACGTAAGTGGATTGGCAAACAGAAGTCAACAAGTTTAATGCACATGTAAATAAAATCAATGATAATATCAAGTGATCATTTCAATAGCTGTGAAGTATTTGATAAAATCAAGTGTTCTTTATGATAAAAATCCTGAATAAAGTAGGTATAGACAAGGGTTTGGGACCTTCGATCCTGGCAGCTGGGTGCCTGTCCAGCCACCATGAGTCAGTGGACTAGGCTCCAGAGGTTCCATGGGCTTAAGTGGACTGTGCCCAGCAACCTTCATTCAACTAAGGGAGCCAGACCTGCCAAAGGGGGAGCCAAGCCAGTGTCACACACCACAAGGTGAGTTCCAAAATGCCAACACAGACCTGGAAGGGTTTGGGACCATCAATTCTGGTGGTTGGGTGCCTGCCCAGCCGCCTTGGCTAACTGGACTGGGCTGCAGAGGTTTCACGGGTTTGAGTGGACTGCACCTAGTGACCTTCATTCAACAAGGGGAAACAGACCAGTGGAAGGGGGAGCCAAGCCTGTGCTGCGTGCCACAAGGTGAGTTGCAGATCACCAGCACAGACCTGGAAGGGTTTGGGACCATCAATTCCTGCAGCTGAGTGCCTGTCCGGCCCCCTTGGGTCACTGGACCAGGCTCCAGAGGAACCATGGGCATGAGTGGACTGTGCTCAGTGACATTCATTCAACCAAGGGAGCCAGGCCCACCAAAGGGGGAGTCAAGCCAGTGTGGTGCCAGGAGGGAAAGCTTCAGAAAATTGCTGCAAACACGGAAATAGAGGAAAATGACAAAACAAAAGACCAAAATGCAATCTCAAACCCCCAGCCCATCCCAAGAAATAGGAACCATGTACATAGAAGAAAATACTACACATAAACCTGAAATATGCATCCAACAAAAAGACACAGATAAACAATCAGAGGAAAAAAGCAAAATGATAGAATCCCTGAATGAACAGTTTAAGAGAAAAACAGAATGCATTAAGCAGATTCAAACAGACATACAGGAAATCAAAAACTCTAAAGAAAGTTGCAAAAACCACCTCAATGAAAGTGAAGATAGAATCTCAGACCTTGAAGATAAGATTGCAGCTAGTGAACAGGAAAGGAAAGATCTTCTAACAATAACAAGAAATCAGGAAATAACAATTCAAAAGCTGCAAGATGATGCAAAGAAAAACAATATAAGATTAATAGGGATAAAAGAAAAACAAGGGGAAAACACAAAAGATATCAAGAGGCTATTTACAGAAGTAATAACTGAAAACTTCCCAAACATGAATATGGAAACTGACATGCAGATAAGTGAGGCATACAGAACCCCAAATAGCCATTACCAAAACAAAACTACACCCAGAACTATACTTATCACCATCCCAGAAATCCAACATAAGAACACAATATTAAAACCTGTTAGAGAGAATAGACAGGTCACCTATAAAGGAAAGCCTATCAGAATCATGGCAAACTTCTCAAGACAAACAATGAACTCAAGAAGAGCATGGAGTGAAGTTTTTCAGATCCTTAAAAAAAATGATTTCCAACCCAGACTGGGGTACCCTGAAAAACTGTCTTTCAAAATGGATGGAGAAATAACATACTTCCATGACAAATAACAGCTGAAGAACTTCATGATCACCAAAGCAAACCTGCAAAGAATACTGAAAGACATTCTAGATACACATAGGAAAAAAACCACTAAGCAAGACAGACAATTAAACAGAATGGAAAGCTAAGATAAAACATCAGAAAGATAACATGTCAACAATAAACCAATATATGACAGTTATAACCATTAATGTAAATGGCCTCAATTCACCAATGAAAAGAATCAGACTGGCAGAATGGATCAAGAAACAAAATCCAACCATATGCTATCTACCAGAAACCCATCTAACCCAAAAGGAAACCCTTAGAATGAAAGTCAAAGGATGGAAACAATACTCCATTCCACAGGAACTCAAAAAATAGCAGGGGTATCTATTCTGTTTATAGACCATGTGAATTTCAAACCAAGAATGGTCCAAAGAGATAAAGAAGGTCACTACATACTAGTTAGGGGAAAACTGCAACAGGAAGAGATAACAATTTTAAATATATATGCACCAAATGCCAGAGCACACAACTATTCAAAAAAAGTATTAACAGAAATGAAAAATCAAATAGGCAGTAACACAATTATAACAGGGGACTTTAACACAAAATTGACACAAAAGGGTAGATCAACTAGACAGAAAATCAGCAAAGAAATAACAGAACTGAATCACACCTGTGAACAAATGGATTTGATAGACGTATACAAAGTTTTCCATCAAATAACATCAGGATATACATTCTTCTCACCAGTACATGGGACATTCTCTAAAATAGACCATATACTAATGCACAGAACATATTTAAGTAAATGCAAAAGAATTGAAATTATCCCATGCATGTTATCGGATCATAGCACCATGAAACGGAAATGAATAATAAAAGTAACTGCAAAAAACACACAAACACATGGAAATTAAATAATACACTCTTGACCAATCAGTGGGTCACAGAGGAAATTACAGAAGAAATTAAACAATATCTACAAGCAAATGAAAATACAAATACAACTTATTGGAACCTATGCAATGAAATGAAAGTGGTTCTCGGAGGAAAATTTATTGCACTGAGTTCCCACATTAGGAAAACAGAATGAACAAAAATAAACAACCAGATATTACACCTGAAACATCTAGAAAAAGAAGAGCAAGCCAAGCCCAAAACCAAAAGAAAGGAGGAAATTATAAAGATCAGAGCAGAAATTAATGCAATAGAGACTAAGAAAACAATTTAAAGAATCATTGAATCAAAGAGTTGGTTCTTAGAAAGAATAAATAAAATTGACAATCCCCTAGCCAACCTAATTTAAAAAAGGAAAGAAATGACTCAAAATCATGCAATACAGAATTAAAAAGGAGAAATCACTACTGACCCTGTGGAAATATAGATCATCAATAACTACTTTGAAAACCTCTACTCTCATAGGTTTGATAACACAGAAGAAATGGACAGATTCCTACAAACATACGAACCACCAAAGTTGGATCAAGAGGATGTAAAACTGCTGAATAACCCAATTTCTATGAATGAAATTGAAAATATAATCAAGTCTCTATGAAAAAAAAGAGCCAAGGCCCAGACAGATTCACTGCAGAATCCTACAAGAAGTACAAAGTAGAGTTAATGTTGACACTCCTCAAACTCTTCAATGAAATTGAAAGGGAAGCAATTCTCCCTAAGTCATTCCTGGAAGCAAATATCACTCTAGTACCAAAACCTGAGAAAGACCCAACTAAAAAAGAGAACTACAGGCCAATTTCCCTAATGAACATAGATGCAAAAATTTTCAGTAAAATATTGACAAACAGGATGCAGCAAATCATCAAGAAGATTATACACCATCATCAAGTGGGATTCAACCCAGGCATGCAGGAATGGTTCAACATACATAAATCAATACATGTAATCCACTATATCAATAGAGCCAAAAGCAAGAATCACATGGTCATTTCTATAGATGCAAAAAAAGCTTTTGATAAAATCCAACACCCATTCATGATAAGAACCTTACAGAGAATTGGAATAGATGGTCTTTACCTCAATATGATAAAGGCCATCTATGACAAACCAAGAGCCAGTGTCATATTAAATGGCCAAAAACTGAAAGCTTTTACCTTATAATCAGGCACAAGACAAGGATGTCCATTATCACTGCTCCTATTCAATATAGTACTGGAAATACTAGCCAGGACAATTAGACAAGAGAGGGAAATAAAAGGAGTAAGGTAGGAAAAGAAGAAGTCAAATTATCATTATTTACAGAAGACATGATACTCTATAAAGAAGATCCCCAAACCTTCATTAAAAGGCTCCTAGATATAATAAATAAATTCAGCAAAACAGCTGGATACAAAGTCAATACTCAAAAATCAATAGCATTCTTATACACTAACAATAAATTCTCTGAGAGAGAAATAAGAGAAGCCACACCCTTCACACTAGCATCCAAAAAAAATGAAATACTTAGGAATTAATCTGATAAAATATGTAAAAGAGTTGTACAGGGAAAATTATAATACTGTGAAAAAGGAATTTGAAGAGAACCTCAGAAAATGGAAAGACATCCCTTGTTCATGGATAGGAAGAACAAATATTGTAAATATGGCCATTCTCCCAAAATTGTTATACATATTCAATGCAATTCCAATGAAAATACCACTAGCATACCCCATAGATCTATAGAAATCACATCCAAAATTCATCTGGAACCAGAAGAGACTAGAACAGAAAAGGCAATTCTAAGCACCAAAGCCAAGGCAGGTGGGATCATAATGCCTGACTTGAAATTATACTACAAAACTACTGTAATAAAATCAACCTGCTATTAGAATAAAAACAGACCTGAAGATCAATGGAATAGATTAGGAGGTACAACTACAAACACACTCAACCACCTTATCTTTGATAAAGGAGCCAAGCATGTTCACTGGAAGAATGACAGTCTCTTTAATAACTGGTGCAGGAAAAATTGGCTATCCATATGCCAAAAACTAAAATTAAACCCATGCCTATCACCATGTACTAAACTAAAATCCAAATGGATCAAAGATCTAAATATTAAAACAGAAACACTAAATCTGTTGGAAGACAAAGTAGGTAAAAACCTTGAAGACATAAGGGTAGGTAGAGAATTCATGAACAAGAATCAAACTGCATGGAAATACTTCCCAGAATCAATAACTGGCATCATATCATATTAAAGAGTTTCTGCATGTCCAAAGAAATCTTCAGCAGAGTGAAAAGACAACCCACAAACTAGGAAAAAAATCTTAGTGAACTGTCCCTCAGACAAAGGACTTCTGTCTAGAACCTATAAAGAAGAATTTTTTTTAAAAAATCAGACCCCCGAAATTCAAAGACCCAATCCAAAAATGGGCATCTGAGATGAACACACAGTTCTCAGATGAAGAAATATGAATGGCAAATAAATACATGAAAAAATGTTCATCATCATTGGTCATTAGAAAAATGCAAATTAAAACCACACTGATATACTATCTCACTCCAGAAAGAATGGCCAGGATCAACAAAACTACCAACAACAAATGCTGGAGAGGCTGTGGGGAAAAAGGAACTCTTCTGCACTGTTGGTGGGAGTGTAGACTGGTGCAACCACTGTGGAGGTCAATCTGGAGATTCCTCAAAAGTTGGGGTCAGAGGTCCTATTTGACCCAGCTATTCCACTCTTAGGCATATTCCCAGAAGATCTGAAAACATCTTACCACAGTGATACATGCGCACCCATGTTTATAGTGGCACAATTTGTAATAGCCAGATCTTGGAAACAACCTAAGTGCCTATCAATCAAGGAATGCATAAAAAAATTGTGGTACTTTTATACAATGGAGTACTACTCAGCTATAAAGAATGATGACATTGAGATATTTATAAATAAATGGATGCATCTTGAATCTATACTCATTAGTGAAATAAATCAAACTCACATGTATAAATACCGCATAGTCTCCCTAGTGTAAGAATACAGAAGGTTTTATGGAAATCATTGTTCACCACTATACTGCTTTGATGTCTTAGGTCTTCATTCATTGATTTGAATGGTTTTATTCTGTTTTGTTTGATCTTAATCTATGTGATCATATGAATAGTTATTTTGAAGACAAGACAGTATGGTAGCCAGTGTTGATTTAATATCATCTTGTTCTGAACTCCTACCATGCTCGTGTTTTTCTATTACCATTGGATCTATCATGTTGTGTGTTATTGGATTTTAATATGTATGATAGTAAAAACAAAATTTTTATGGAAAATGAGATAATATAGCATCCATTGTTCATCTTTGTTTATATGGTTCAGAATGTCTTGGAATACTTCCATTCTCTTGAGTTGTTTATTCTACTTTGTTATGTTTGACATTATTGTGTGTAAAGCTAAGCTCAACTATTTCAAAGAAAGAGACATTATGATAGCTACTGTTAATATCCAATTGTCTTGTTGTGAAGTGCTGTGATGGTTACATTGTTCTGTTCTGATCTGCTTACATCTGTCCTCTTTTGTTTTATTCTCTTTGAAATAAAATTTAGGTATAGCCGCATTATGTCTCAATATAGTAAAAACCATATACAACAAACTCATAACCACTATCATACTGAATAAGAAATACTAAAAGCATTTTCTCTAAAATTGATAACACATGAAAAATCCTTATATTCAATATTTCTATTCAAAATAGTACTTGAAATTTTAACCAAAATAAGTAGACCAAAAATAGAAATAAATATGATAGAAATAGGAAATAAATAAATAAATTTTTCCAGTTTCCAGGTGATTTGATTCCCAGAAAATTGTAGAGTCCTACAAAACTCTCGTAGAACAGATAAGCAATTAATCAAAATGGCAGCATACAAAATATCTTTGCACATCAGATAAATGCAAACCAAAGATGTGTTGAGATATTAACTCGTGCCTGGTCAGAATGACTATTATAAAAGTTAATATTTGCAAATGCACTCAAAGATATAGGGAGAAAGGGCCCTCTAAAACTGATGATAGAAGTGTAAACTAGTACTGCCTTTATAGGAAAAGTGTGCTGAAATTCCTCAAAAATCTAAAACTAGAAGTACCATGTGATCCATCTAAAGTATTTCAATATATATATTTGAAGGACATAAAGTCAGTGTACAAAAACATACCCATGTCACTGTGTTACTATTCAAAATATAAAAGTATGTGATTGGCCTCCATGCCTGTCAACAGATCAGTAAATACATATAATCTTCTTTATATACACCAAAGAATATTATTCAGTCATGTAAAAGAATTAATTATATTATTTTTAGGAAAATGAACAGAAATAGAGGTCATTATGTTTAGGGAAATACGCCAGACCAAGAAAAGACAAAAATCACATGTTTTCTCTAATAAACAGAAATTACAATAAAACATATGAATAAAAATGGTAAAAGGAGAGGACTAGAGTACTAGAGGAAGGATAGTGAGTGGGATAAGAGAAAATAATCGAGAGGACTGAGAAGGTAAAAATGATATAAGTAGCAATAGAAATGACAAAGTGAGATTCATTAATTTGTACAATGAAAATGTTTAAGCAATTATGACTTTTAAAATGTTATTAAAACAAAAACATAATATTGGCTTTAGTTCTGATTTTGTATTTATATGACTCATTAACCTACTTAATGGAATCAGACCCATACCCTGTGTTGTAAGAAGAAAATTCTTATTGATTATAGAATGATCAACAGATCCAAATGTATGTCAGTTGTGTACATTAAACATTGTTGTAACAATATCACTTTTTCCAGTCAAGTTTGAAATATGCTACTGCTGAAAGATAAACTGGAATGTTGCAGATGGGGAAAGAAAAAAGGTAAAGAAAAAGGAAGAAGGTAGATCAGAAAGAAGAGAAGAACAGCAAATGGAAAAGAGCTCAAACTCTGTTGATACCATTTTAATAACTAAACTGGTGGACCACTGGAGCAGAAGTTTTAGAGTTATTTATGAGAGTGGAAGCAAAGGCACAGAAAAAGAAGGGTAATGAAGATTAAAAGTAGCTATAAGGTTGGAGCCTGTAAATATACTGGCAGTTAGTTTGTGTTTGAATATGAACTAATAGAGCAATGTTGGAAGTCAGTATGGATATTTTAAAAATAAAAAAAGACTAAAAACAGATTCCACTTGGCCCAGCTATTCCTTTCCTGAGAATCTTTCCAGAAGAGTTAACATCATACTACTAGAGTAACATAAGCATTCTCATATTTATAGCAGCACAAATAACAATAGGTAGACTGTGGAAGTGACCTATATGCCCATCAAAAGATGAAATATATATATATATATATATATATATATATTATATGTAACAGTCATAAAGAGGAATGAATTTGAATAAATTGAGTCATTTGTAAAAAAAATAGATTGAACTTGGGACCATAATAATAAGTGAAGCCAGGCATGGTGGCACATGCCTATAATCCCAGCACTCAGAAAGCTGAGGCAGGAAGATCCCTACAGTTTCAAGGCCAGCCTGGGCCACAAAGTGAGTTCAAGGTCTGCCTGAACTGCATAGTCAAATCCTGTCCATATATATATATAAATATATATGCAATGAAATGTTAAATATTGCAGGATTTCTATAATGTGACAGACTCAAAATGCAAATAATTTAAAGAGAAAAATAAAGAACCATGTTAAAAAACAGGAACATAGATTCTATAGAGATGGAAAGGAAACCCTCAGAAGAAACCAGTGAAGAAGATGGAAAGATATGGGGAGCAAAAATTATAAATATAAAACATATATATGTAATAAACCCCAAACTGAGTTGTATCACTATGTATCCCAAGTAGGTACTAATGAAAAATAATTAAAAGTACAAAATCAAAATATGAACCTAAAAATATATAATAGAAACATAACTGTTTTATAAAATATTTTCATATTAACAGTATAAATTAAATTTCAATTTTCACAAAATAAAAATTTATCAGTGTAAGCCTAAAATATGTGATATATAATTTTCTAAGATCCTTTACCAACCAACATCATAAACTATTTCCCACTAACCTCTATAAAACTGAAGAATAGATGAGATGTACACCTGTGATAACAGGGTCAATTCTGTTGTTCATGAATTATAAAGAAGTGTGGTCAAAATAGCACAACAAGCAGCTCCAGAGATCTGACCAAGGAGGGACTTGGCTCAGCACACAAAGGAAATTTGCCTGCCCTCTCAGTAGGGGCCCCTGGTCTGAGCAGGGAGGAGAACAAGCAGCTGCAGAGATCTGACCATTAAGCAACTCAGGGCACAACACACAAAGGCAATTTCCCTGCCTTCTCAGTAGGGGCCCCTGGCCTGAGCTGGGTTGAGAACCAGCAGCTCCAGAGATCCCACCATAGAGGGACTTAGGACGTACCACACAAAGGCAATTACCCACCCTCTGGCATGAGACAGGTGAAGAATCACTCAGTGGCCCCCATGATCCTACAGGTGTGCAGGCTGAGAATCAAACATTCCCCCCATTATCAAATGAGAGCCAGAGATCTAGACATCTCTTGAGAAGTTGACCATATGCAGTGTAGCAAATAGGAGGGATTTCCTTCTACCCTCTCTTTGAAGGCAAATATTGTTCTCACTGTTTTGCTTTGTTCTAGTTAATGGTATTGCTCTATTTAATATTCTGTTTTGATAAGTTCTAGAATGCCCTATATTTCCTTTGATTTGGCTATACCTGATTGACAGAGCCACTGCTGTGAAGATAAAGGGATATAGTATGGTACCTATTACTGTTATGCCACTAACCTGTTGAGGTTTTCAGTACCAATTTCACTGCACTGTCTCAGTTGGCTTTGCTCCATCTTGTTCTGTTGTATTTTGCTGCCTTCAAAGTAATAAAAATTAAAACAAATAAATAAATAAAAAGTAAATAACAATAAGACAAATCAAATAAGACAAAAGGTACTGATCAAGCTGAAACATGATATAACTAAACAGATAATGGACTTAAAAAGCAAAAGGAGGAAAAGAAAGTGCTCCAAAGGACATACCTGCATATATGTTCAAGTGTGTAGGACTGATAACCATGTTGCTAAGTTTTTGTTGAACTGTTGAACAGAACTGTTTGCAGCCTCACTGTTTGAAAGTCCACTTTGTATGCTTTAATAATGTAACTTAAACAACTATATCTAAGAAGACAATATGTGATTTATCAACTAGTGATTTCCTACTGTTTATTTTTCTTTTTCTTTGATATTTTGTATTGTTCCTTCCCTTTTTTCTGTTTTGCTTTTTTTCTCTTTAAATAAAATTTTAAAAAAAGAAAAAAACATAGCACAACAAAGTTAAAAGGAAAGGCATTCAGAAATCACAAAGCAAAATGTCCCATTGTGGACCTGACATTGGAAAGCCATGATATCAGAAGTCTAGGTGCTGTCTTCCACATGTAGAGATATACAAGATTTATACAGTGACTTGGATAGTCCATCATACAAGTTTCATAAATAGAAGTAATCTTACAAGAAGCTGTACACATATGAGAAACTCCAAAAGAACTTATCAATTTTGCACACTTTTAAGAAATGCAGGCCCTGAATAGACTGCAGTTTCATACAACCACCCCAGTAATCTCAGGTCAGGTCAGTCATTTGACAAAAAATTCAATCACGATTTAAGAATGGGGAGCAGCTACATGGTTCAGGCATGGGGAGGGGCTATTTTTAATTACCACACAAAAAAAACACATAGAAAGTGAGGAACTCACAGGAATACAACTGAGGCAGGAATAAACATGTTACAACTAAGATAAGTCACAGTTTGAAATGATTAACTGCTGAATTTTACCAGAACTGTATAGAAAAACTATTGCCAATACTCTCTACTTCTTACATGAAATTTGAAAAGAAGGAACATTGCCAAATTAATTCCTTGAATGCAACATTACTGTAATACATAACCCCACAAAGACTTAAAAAAGTTTCAGGACAGACATGGGGGCACAAGCCTGTAATTCCAGCACTTGGGAGGCAGAGGCAAGATTGCCAAGACTTCAGAGCCACCCTAGGCTATATAGTGAGGTCATAGTCATGAAATGCATAGCAAAACTCTGTCTCAAAAACAGCAACAAAAACAAAAGGAAAGCAAACAAAAAGAAAGCTTCAGATCAATTTCCTTACAGAAAATAGTGAAGCAGCTAGCAGGGCCCTGACTAGAGACTTGGGCCCTGACCACATGCTCTGGTGGAGCCCAGGTGCACGGAAAGGGACTTTGAGCATACTCCCAGGTGGTAAGACTACACACTGCATCCGAGACCACCCTAAGCTGCAACCAGGGGCCAGGGCCCAAACAGGCTATGCCCACAGAACACCAAGCAGCGAGGAGGACCCAGATTCCAGCCTTGGGCCGTGAACACATGCTCTGGCAGAATCCCAGTGCACAGAAAGGGACTTTGAGCCTGCTCCCAGGCAGTAAAACCATGCACTGTGTCTGAGACCACCCCAGGCTGCACATAGGGACAGAAGCCTAACTGGGCCATGCTCAGTGAATCCCACGCAGGGAGCAGGACACAAATCCCAGTGCTGGTTCCTGACCATGTGCTCTGGCAGAATCCCAGCACATAGGAAAAAAACTTGGAACTTAGCTCCCAGGCAGCGATCCTTGGACTACAGTGGATTAACTAGGTCAGTGTGGTGAGTATGCCCCTAAAATAGAGGTGTACAGTGGGTAAATAGGGCCAGTAGTAAAGCCTTCTCCAACTAAATGTAAGACCTTGGTGAGTCTGAAAAGAGTGTGAGTGACCCCCTACTACAAACAGGAAACATCAGGCAGAGTGAAAAATCTCAAAATTAAAAAGCAAAATGCACTCTCACACATCTAGTCCACCAGAAGCAAGTACAGGAGATATTGAAATAGAGGACACCAAATGTAAAACACCGGGAATCTCTGAGAAGATAGCAAGAAATATAAAAAAAACAACTCCATGAGGTTACAGAGGAAATCAAATTAGAAGTACTCTCCCATGTAAAGAGAAGAAATAACAACCTTAGTAAAGAAGTTACTAAGCAAAGCTAAAGAAGAATCAAGAAAAAAAATACAGGAGCATGGGAAACTGATTGAAACCTTCAATGAACAATATAAAAAACATGCAGAATTCATGAAACAAACTCAAAGAGACATCCAAGAAACAAAACATTCTATTGAAAGCATGCGAAACCGCTTAAATGAAGCTGAAGATAGGATTTTGGACCTTGAGGACAGTATCACAATTAGTGACCATGAAAGGATATAACTTTTAAAAATAACAAAGCAGCATGAAATGACAATCCAACAGCTTCAAGATGATATCAAGAGAAAAAATATAAGATTAATAGGCATCAGTGAAGAGGCAGGAGTCAATGCAAATGACGTAGACAAAATATTCACAGAAGTAATAAAAGAAAACTTCCCAAACATGGGGAATCAGATATGCAGATAAGTGAGGCATATAGGACACCACACAGTCACAAACAGCATAAATCCACACCCACACACATAATAATTAAGATCTCAGACATGCAGCATAAAAACAGAATACTAAAAGCTGTTAGAGAAGACACAACTCACCTATCAAGGAAAGACCATTAGACTCACAGCCCAAGCTGTGACCATTAGACTTTTCAGCACAAGCCCTCAAGTCAAGAAGAGCTTGGAGTGAAGTATTTCAAGCCCTGAAAGAAAACAAATTTCAACCCAGACTGATGTAACCAGTAAAACTTTCATTCAAATTTCATGGAGAAACAAGATACTTCCATGACAAAGAATAACTGAAGAAATTCACATCCACCAAACCAACCCTAGAAAGAGTACTGAAAGACACACTAGACAGAGATAAAAATGACCACAATCCCCAAAACAACAACACCAAGAAAACCACCAGGAAGGATAAGAAATAAAATAAGGAGAAAAGCAGAAAGCAAACAACTGGAACATAACATGGCAAAGTCAAGCCAGTACATATCAAGATATCCATAAATGTAAATGGCCTCAATTTGCCTATAAAAAGAAATAGACTGACAGAATGGATCAAGAAACAGGATTCAACAATATGCTGTATACAAGAAACACATCTGAGCCCAAAGGAAACTCATAGATTAAAAGGAAAAGGATGGAAAACAGTATTCCATGTAACAAGAACCCAGAAAAAAGCAGGGGTAACTATTCTAAGTTCAGACAATGTGAACTTCAAACCTAAAATGATTAAAAGACATAAAGAAGGTCACTGCATACTCATTAGTGGAAAAATTTAAGAGGAAGAATTAACAATTATAAATATATATGCACCAAATGCAGGAGCACCCAACTATATAAGTCAGATACTAATTGACCAAATACACAAGAAGACAATTATAACAAGGGATCTTAACCCATTGTCACAAAGAGATAGATCAACTAAACAAAAATTCAGCAAACAAATAACAGAACTGAATCATACCTGTGAGCAATTGGACTTAGTAGATGTTTGCAGACTCTTCCACCCAACCACATCAGAATACACATTCTTCTCAGCAGTGCATGGGACATTCTCCAAAATAGACCATATAATATCCCATAAAATATTCTTAAGTAAATGCAAAGGTATTGAAATTGTCCCATGCATAATATCTGACCATAGTGCACTGAAATTGGAAATTAACAGCAAAAGAAATTACAAAACCTGCATAAATACAAGGAAATTAAATAACAAACTTTTGAACAACCAGAGGGCTAAAAATGAAATTAAAGAAGAAATAAAGCAATACCTACAATTCAATGAAAACACAGACACAACATACTGTAATCTGTGGGATGCAATGAAAATGGTCTTAAGAGGGAAATACACAGCAATAAATTGTCATATCAAGAAAGCAGAAAAATCACAAATAAACAACATATAGCTCCAGCTCAAGCTTCTAGAAAAAGAACAGCAAGCTAAACCCACATCTCATAGAAGAGAGGAAATTGTAAAGATTGGAGCAGAACTCAATGCAATTGAAACTAAAAAAATACAAAGAATTAGTATCAAAAAGCTGTTTTTTTTGAGAGAATAAACAAAATTGGCAAACCCCTAGCTAACCCTATCAAGAAAAAAGCCAACTTGACACAATAAGAACAGAAAAGGGGGAAATTACTACAGATCCCATGGAAATTCAAAAGATCATGAACACCTACTTTGAAAATCTCTACTCATATTGAGTGGAACACAGAGGAAGTAAGACACATTTCTAGAAACAGATGAACTACCAAAGCTCAACCAAGAAGATAGAGCAATTTTGAACAACCCAATATCAGATATTGAAATTGAAAACATAATTAAAAACTTACCAACAAAGAAAAGCCCATTTCCTGATGGATTCATAGCTGACTTCTACAAGAAATTTAGAGAAGATTTGATGCCAATACTCCTTAAACTCTTCAATGAAATTCAGAAGAGAACAATCCTCCCTAAATCATTCCTGGAGTCAAGTGTTACTCTGATACCAAAACCAGAGGAAGATCCAACCAAAAGGAGAACTATAGGCCAATCTTACTAATGAACATTGATGCAAAGATTCTCAATAAAATACTGGCAAGGCAAATAGAATGCAGCAAATTATCAAGAAGATTATACATCATGACCTACTGGGGTTCATTCCAGGAATGCAAGGATGGTTTAACATACTCAAATCAGTAAATGTAATGCACCACATTAACAGACCCAAAAACAAAAACCACATGGTCATCTCAATAGATGCAGAAAAAGCTTTCAATAAAGACCAACACATGTTCATGATAAAAATCCTTCAGAAACTTGGAATACATTGTTTCTTCCTCAACCTTATAAAGGCCATCTATGACAAATCAACAGCCAACATTATACTAAATGGACAAAAACTGAAAGCTTTCACTTTAAAATCAGGAACAAGATTACCATATCCAGTATCACCACTCTTTTTCAATATTGTTCTGGAAACACTAGCCAGGGCAATCACACCAGAGAGAGAAATAAAAGGAATAATGATAGGAAAGGAAGAAGTTGAAGTATCACTATTTGCAGATAATATGATACTCTATACAGAAGACCCAAAACCTCCATTAAAAGACTACTAGAGATAATAAATAAGTTCATCAGTGTAGCTGGATACAAATCAATGCTCAAAAATCAATAGCATTCCTGTACACAAACAAAAAACTCACCAAGAGAGAAATTATGGAAATATCGCCCTTTACAATAACATCTAAAAAGCTGAGATACTTAGGAATCAAAAATGTAACTAAAAATGTAACAGAACTATATGTTGAAAATTACACTACACTGAAAAAGGAGATTGAAGAGGATATTAGAAAATGGAAGGATATTCCTTGTTCTTGGTTAGGAAGAACCAACATTGTGAAAATGGCCATATGCCCCAAAATGTTATACAGTTTGTTATACACAATCCCAATCAAAACACCATTGACATACCTCACAGATCTAGAGAAAACAGTCCTGAAATTTAATTGGAAAAAGAAGAAACCTACAATAGCAAAGGCAATTCTGGGCAACAAAGGCAAGGCAGAAAGCATCACAATTCCTGACTTGAAACAGTACTATAAAGCCACAGTGATAAACTCAGCTTGGTACTGCCAAAGAAATAGACCTGAGGATCAATGGAACAGATTAGAAGATGCAAGCACAAAGACACTCAGCCACTTGATATTTGACAAAGGGGCTAAAAATATCCACTGGAAGGATAGCCTCTTTAAAATATGGTGTTGGAAAAATTGTCTCTCCACATGCCAAAGATTGAAATGAGATCTATGCATATCACCATGCACAAAACTAAATCTAAATGGATCAAAGACCTAAATATTAAAACGGAAACACTAAATCTACTGGAAGACAAGGTAGGTAGAAGTCTTGGAGACATAGGGGTAGGCAGAGAATTTATAAACGTAATGCAAACTGCACAGGAAACACTTCAAAGAATCAACAACTGGGATATATTATTGAAAAGTTTCTGCACTTCAAAGGAAATCACCAACAGAGTGAAAAGTAAACCCACATAGTGTGAAAGAATTTTAGCCAGCAACCCCTCAGACAAAGGACTTATATCCAGAATGTATAAAGAATTGGAAAACATCAAGCCCTCCATATTCAAAGACCCTCTCCAAAAATGAGCATCTGAGATGAACACACAGTTCTCAGATGAAGATACAAATGGCAAATAAGTACATGAAGAAATGTTTACCATCATTGGTCATTCGAGAAATGCAAATTAAAACAACATTGAGATTTTACCTCACTCTGGAAAGAATAGCTGCCATCAAGAAATCAACTGATAACAAATGTTGGCGAGGCTGCGGGGAAAAAGGAACACTGCTCCACTGTTGGTAGGAATGTAGACTGGTGCAACCATTATGGAAATCCATATGGATAATTTTCAGAAGACTAGGATTGGAAGCCCCATTCAATCCATCTATTCCTCTCCTGGATATTTTCCCAGAAGAACTGACAAGTTCATGTCACAGTGATATATGTGCACCTATGTTCATAGCAGCACAATTTGTAATAGCTAAATCTTGGAAACAACCAAGATGCCCATCAACTACCAAGTGGATGAAAAAAATGTGTATTTTTATACAATGGAATATTGCTTGACTATAAAAAAGGTTGATATTGAGGCCTTCATTGGTAAATGGCACAACTTGAGACTATCCACATTAGTGAAATAAATAAGAATCATATTTATAAATATCACATTGTGTCTCCAGTGTAAAAAGTAATAAGAACTATAAGAGTAATAAAACCCAAAATGTGGTATTGCTGTTGTAAAAAAGAGAGTAAAAGAAAGGGCTCTAAGGATATAACTGCATGTATTGTTTGAGTATCTAAAATAGATGACCATATTGCTGAATCTTTGTTGGATCTTTGAGCAGAACTGTTTGCAGTCTCACTATGTGAATGTCTACTCTGTATGCTTTCATTTTGTAACTTGAAAAACCACATCCAACATGACAATATGTAATTCATCAAATAGTGATTTCTTAGTGTTTTTTTCTCTTTTTTTCTTTTTTCTTTTAGAATTCTGTATTGCTGCTACCCTTTTTTTTGTTTTTTTTTCTCTTTAAATAAATTTTTTAAATGCATAATTGCTTTTGTAAAAAAGAGAGGAAATCGGAAGTGTTATAAATATATATAACTGCATGAATGTGTAAGTGTGTAGAATTGATAACCATACTTCTAAGTTCTTGTTGGATTGTTGAACAGATCTGTTTGCAGTCTCACTGCTTGAGTGTCTACTTTGTATGCTCTAGTTATGTAACTTGAACAACTATTTCTAAAAGGACAATATATAATTTAATCAACCAGTGATCTCTTACTGTTTAACTCTTTTTTTGAAATTCTGTAATATTTCTAACTTTTTTCTGCTTTTTTCTCTTTAAATAACAAGAAAGAAAATAGATGCAAAAATTCTTAACAAGGTATTACAAACAGAATAAAATAAATCAATAACTGAATTGCACCACATAAAAAAGCAAGAATAAAAATTATATAATACTAATAGCTATAGAAAAAGCAATTGACAAAACCGAACCATATATCTATATCTATATCCATATCTACATATATATATATATAATATATATAATATATATATATATATTATATATATATATATGTCAAATCATGCAAAGAAAGACCTTATCTTAAACTGACAAAGGGCATTTATGACAAACTCGCTATCAACATCAAACTGAATGGGAAAACCTAAAAGAATTTCTCCTAAAATCAACAACAAGCCAAGCATGTCAAATAGCACCACACCTTTTCAATGAAGTACTCAAAACTTTAGCCAGAGCAATCAGGCAAAAGACAGAGATAAAACAGTTTCAAATAGGAAAGGAACAACTCAAACTATCTTACTCACATATTACATGATCCTTTACATAAAATACACAAAACATCTACCAGTGGTGTCTTTGAGCTAATTAACAAATAGAATAAAGTGGCAGGATACAAAATCAGTACACAAAAATGAATAGCATTCCTATACCTGAAGGATGAGTTCACTGAGAAAGAAATCAAGAAAACAATCCCAATCGAATGCATTTAAAAAGTTAAATACTTAGATATTAACCTAGACAAGAAAGTCAAAAATTACACTGTTCTCAAAAAAGGAAAGTGGATGGGATGTTAGAAAATGAAAAGATATTCCCAGTTCTTGGACGGATGGAAGCCATATCATCAAAAAAGATATATTGCTAAAAAGAATGTATACAGACATAATGCAGTGCTCATAAAAACATTATCAACTTTTTCATAGAACTAGAAAAAAATGCATTCTAACATGCATATGAAATGAGAAGAGTCCAAGAATAACGAAAGTAATCCTGAATAACAAGAGAAAGGTAAGAGGCACTACTAGCCCAGACTTAAAGTTACAATAGTAACCTACAAGAGTAAAAACACCATAGTCTTCAGAACGTGCTTAGATCCTGGAGTTATTCTCACCAGTGGATTGATCCATTGATGAGTAATAATTAAAAGCACTATTAGGCAAGAGGCCTGGCTGGAAGTGGTATGTCACTGTGGGTGTGCCTTTGGAAGATATTTCTCTCTAAATCATCTTTTTTACCTCTGATTCCTGGCTACCATGAAGTGAGTAGCTTTCCTCCTCCAAGTTCTTCCACCAGGTCATTTCTCCCTTGGAACCAGCCAACCATGGATTAAAACCCTCAAACTGTGAGGCAAATTAAACCTCTCTGATTTTAAGTATTGGATGTCTGAATTTTGTCTCAATGCCAGGAAAGCTATCAATATACCATCTCCTATTTTCTTTGTCTTGTACAGGAAATGCAAGACTGGTGAAAAGAAAGCATAGCTACACTTGGGTTTAGTGCTTTCTTCCATATGTGTTTGTACCTTATCTCCATATCACAGTGCTCAGTCTGAGTAAAACAGCTGAGTATATTAAAAAGTGCAAGGTCATGTTAGATAGGAAATAATACAAGCCTTGTGAAATTATGATTTCTGGGTGAATAAGAGGTATGATAACTGTTCTAAAAGACAACGAGAAGCACATAATTGTAAGCACTGGGAGCTCCAAAGACAGTAAGGGCAAGATATAGTGATTGGTTTAAAAAAATGGATAAATAAAACTATGACAGCAGAACATTAGACCAATTCTCATAAAAACATTAGACCAATAAATATGACCTTAAAACCTATATAAAGAAAGCACAGATGGAACAAGTAAAACAGTTGGAAAATGTAGTTCCACAATGGTTAGTGTCTAGGGGAGTATATATGAGCATTGAGTAGTTTTTCAGTCTTATGATAATAAAAGAACTACTTTCTATAATAAGAACCAAGTCCTTCCCAAATGTGCCCCAAGGGCCTATTATTAAAAAATCTGATTCATTATTTTATTTTATAAAAAAAGATATTTGGCTAGTATTTATCAGTTATTCCAAATTCTGTTTGGAGAATGACTCTCAAAAAGTCAGAGTTAATAAAACTGTTTAGTAGAAAACATTTTTATGGTACTCTAAGTACAACAAAAAATTTAATGTACTGGACACTTAATGTGCCAGTCTAGCCTAGTAACCACCATTATGGGGCCAGATCACTCAAACTTATGAATATGAAACAATTCTAATTATGAAAATATAAGAATTCCTGTGAAAGAGTCTGACCAAATTCTCAGGGGAAAACTTTCATAGTGATCCTCAAAAAGAAGATAAGAAATGTATAAATACAACAATATCTTCAGCAAATTATATCAAACTTAGAAGTTAATTGTTATGATCCAAAGAAACTTTAAATTGGAAATGGCATATCTAGAAATAGCATCAGAGAAACATGAATTTTGTAGCAGTAATAAAAACTTATAAATGTTTCCAAATAGATTTTCTGTGTGCATTGTTGATTGTTTTAAACCTAATATATTGTGTATGTCTACAATATTTCTTAGGATGCACTAATCTCTAAATTAAGAGTGAGGCTTCATTATCACAATCACATTTGCCAAATGGATCCATTCTATTGATGCAGTTGCTTTTGAAACAACTACATAAACTGGATTTAACTGAAGACAGCATTTTCTTTGAACTTAAGATAAAGGTAAGGAAATGATTTGTGGTGGATTAACTAATTTTCAATTTGTGACACTCAGTAGAACTAAAGCAGCATGGTTCTGGTTGTGGAAGACCCAACTAAGGATTGTTGTCAAGAGCATAAAAGGAGAACTGGAAGGAAAGATGGTATGTTATTGATTCTATTGGAGAAGCTTGTCATACCAGTTTTTCTGATATGAATTCAGCTGTTATCATCCTCTGAGGATCTAGGTCCTCACTGCTACCTGATGGCTGTGATTGTCTTTCAGGGAGTTCTCATCCCTATATTGAGTTTCACTTCCTGGTTCCAGGGCAGATCTCTCAGATTACTGGCACAGATCCTTATCCAGCTAATACAGACTTTCTATATTCTACCACTGATCTTTGGGCATATGTTATGATTGATACATTGTGTCCATTTGAGGAGTCTACAAGGTTTTAACTAAATAATTCAGCAGTTCTACATCCTATGGCATAAACAACATTCCCTTCCAGCTCTAGGATGTTGTTCATTGCGACAATTTGAGAAGTTTATAAATTTAACTAAGTGACTCAGTATGAGGTCAGAAGTCTCACTTGGTAAATATCCTGAGACTGTGCAAAAGTAGGGTACAGAGATGATGCGAATGCTACACTCACTCCAGGTTGGATATCCTGCATATAATATAGGGAGGAAAAGAGGCTTCTTCCTTCCTTTTCTGTTCTTGTTGTTTTGCTCTCTTTTGCTGCCTTGAACTGTTGCCCCTGTACCATACCACTCTATCTTACAACCATCTGATTATAAACTGAAACTTCGACAAACTGTGAGCTAAATAAACTTTTCCTCCCTACCTTTTGGGCATATTTTTCCCAGCAATGAGAGAAAAGCAAGCAAGACAGCATTCCTAGTGCAAATCCTTGATACAGGCTCCCATGAGACATTGTCATGGGCTCTAGACCTTGAGATAAATTTGTGGAGAATATTGTCATGGGCTTTAGATATTCAGATGGACTCTTTTAGGACACTGATATGGGATTCAGGCCCTCAGTTGGCTTCTTTGCATCTCTAGTGGGTGAGCAGATTGCTTGCACTCTTCTACATTTGACTTTTTAGGAGAATATTGCAAAATACTCTTATAAATTACTTATGCTGTGTTAAATCTATGCCCTTGAAAACCATGACAACAACGTGACTTATGATGATTTATTTACACTGAAACAGAAAAAAAGGCTAAAATTTCCTGTAAAAATATTGGCTAAAATTTTCTGCTTTGAGGCCAGGGATTTACCTTAGTGGTGTAAGCACCTGCCTAGCAAGCCCAAGGTAGTGAGTTCAATCCCCGGTATCAAAAAAAATTTTTTTTCCTAATTTTTCTTCGTCAATCAGAAAATACATACTATTCTAACTTACTGATAGCCATATTACAACAAGCTTTAGGATAAAACGAACAACAAAAAATAGAGGACAAAATAAATCTAGGTTTTTGGTGACGTTACTAACTATATTTGCTCTCAATGTTTTCCATAACAAAGTAACACAGACTAAGTAATTTAAATAACACGTATAAGTTTAAATCAATGTGTCACCAGGAATTACTTTTAATCTAAAATATTTCCCCTTGGCTTATAAATGTACATCTTATACTGACATCATTGCCTTGTGTGTATCCACCTATAAAAATTCATTGGATTAAGACTTATATGTGTTACCTTAATTACAATTTTAATGGCCATCTCCGTAAATAGTCACAATCTGACACATTTGAAGCTAGAACTTTTGCATACAAATCTGACTGGTACATAATTCAGCCAAAACAGTGAATGATTAGATTAAAGCTATAAAAATTTATATTTGTGAAATACATTATTAAAAATATACTAAAAAATAAAAAATAAAAATATCCTTTTACTGTAAATCTATTTCAGCTGGCCATCTTCTTACACATAACTGACAACATACCAAGGGATATAATATCCTAAAGTTACTGATTATTTTCAAAATTATAATGTGTAAAATTATAAACAACAGAAAAGGATCCAAGCAATATTGAAAATGAGTTCACTTTTTGAAAAACTAGATGCAAGTTGGATAGAAACTGCAACCATAAACTAGGCACAGTTGTGCATGCCTGTAATCCCAACACTCAGGAGGCTAAAGTAGGAGAATTGCCATGAGTTTAAGTCCAACCTGGGGTATGTTAATAAAATGCATACAACCATCTTACTGACCAGTGAACCCACACTTTTAACCACATATGAAAAAGCACCAACTGAAAAAGTAAATAAGATCCAAATGATAAAATCGATATAGCAAAAGAAAGAAACTATTCAAAGGAAAAATTTATTGTTTGATCAATCCATGCCTGGTAGCCTGAGCAATTACTTAGAGGATAACAATATGCAATATAACAAACATTTTTAATGGTTGTTAAATTCTTATCATCTTGTTTTGAAATCCTATATTGCCATTGTTTTTTTTTTGATGTTGCTGTTGTCATTTTGCTTTTGTTCTTGTTTTTCTGTTTGATTTTAGATTTTTCTGTTTTTTCTCTTTAAAAAAGTATATGAGCCTATGAATATCTAAATTTTTTATAATGGCATTAATGACTATACAATTACTATAATTATTATTATTTATGACTAATGGGAGATAACGGTCCCTCTATTTAGGTAATTATTTTTCTTCTTTCTCCATGAATGGTACTTAATTCATTCTATCAATTTACTCTTTGCAATTTAGATTTTAATATGTAAATCATCATTCTTGAGGGCCAATATCACTTTAAGATACTTGTTCTTTTGAATCAAATAATAAACTGTGCATTAATATAGTTTTTTGCAATAAAACAATGTTGCACATTGTTTAACTTTCAAAGGAGTAAAATAAGTGGTGGACCATCATGTGGGGAGTCTATTACATAATCTTAAATTTGATGATGATAGCTATTGATTTTTCTTCCAAAGATTTCAGATACTGTTGCAAGCAGCTGAGTTAGTTAGAAATATTATGGGCAGTGAGATAGGACTTGGTCCTCCAAAGAGTCAGTGCAGAAACCCAGATGCCTGGCAACTTTGGGGGAGACAGACACCTTCTGCTGTGGGCCAAGCCTCAAGACAAAATGTTAAACAAATGCATCCATATCCTAAGTTCTAATATGCTAAATAATTCTTTATCACTCTGAGGAAGTCAAGAGTCGCCATTCCAACCCCCTAAGAAAGAGTCACTACTCTCTAAGAATGACCCCTTTCTAAGTAACTGGATTCTGCATTTGTCCACAATTTAATCAGTTCTACCTGAAATATTAATCTTACTGGTTAACCATAGTTCTGTCCCACCTTATGCTACTCTATCTTATGAGTTCCAAGTTTTCCCCACCTTAAACCCATCTCACCCTATGATTTTACTCTATAAAAGTCCCTAGAAAAGACAGAGTCCTTGGCAACCCACTCTGGACTCCTTTTGTCTCTCTCAGACAGAAGCTTTCTTTTTCTCAATAAATATATTCTACTCTGAAACCTCCACTTTTCCTAAAATACATTCTTCACTTTTAGAGAACTCCAACTTTTACCAGACATAGTAGATTAGGAGTTTCATTCCCCTCTGTCAATACCTCTAATTAAGAATGTGACAATTACATTAGTTTATTTTCCTTGTGCTTCAAGAAACAACCCAGGCTTGCTGGGACACACTATATCCTAAGGCACAAGAATAATATACAAGAATTTTTAAAATGCAATTTTTATTTAAAATTTTAGAAATTACACTGGCTAATATTTTTTTCTATTTCTACTTAAAGAAATTCTTAAGTGTGTATTAACAAGTATGTAAGTTTAAGCAATGAAGGGTATCTGTACATAATGTCATTGGATTAAGTAGACATATGAGATTACCTTGAATAGATACCTTTACCTATGAATATACACAAAACATATAATACATAAATGTGATATTTGTGTGGACGAGCATATATTTATGTATGTATAAAAGGATTTCTATCTCTCTAAATGTGTGTTGATACGGTGTTTCTCTATAATTTGAGTGTATGCAGAAAATGACAATTTTCAGAAAGCAGAAAGATGACACAAACGAAGGAGGTGACTAAAGACCTGAAAGACCCATTCACAGAAGGATCAAAGAGCCAACTACAAGTCTCACTGTTCTCAAATTGAAAAGGGGAACAGGAGTCTAGGAGGTCATCCAGAGCAAGCAGAATGTCAAATCTAAACTTACCAGAACGGTGAAAATATACAGGAAAAACAAAACAGTAATTTAAGTCAGAAAGTTAAAAGAAAGGATTGTAAAACAAAAACAAATCAAAAGTTGTCAGGAATTCAAGGTGGTCTAAAGGTCTGCATCACCAAGAGAAAAGCTGAAAAAGGTAGCTTTCTCACCATCTGAAAATTCTGAATGGTCCTAGGTGCAGTCTTGTCCTAAGATTCATCTCCATTAAGCGCTGGCAAGCACACATTCTACCGGATAGTAGCGCGCTGATCTTCCTTCTCAACAGGCTCTTAGGAGAAGCTGCAGCAAGGTGTCTGATTCGGGCCCGTGAGGCTCGCGAATCCCTGCGGTGGACGCCCAGCTGGGCAAGACCATTGGTGGGGACCAGGAAGAAGATGGGGGATGGGCTGGAATCTGGCAGGAGATAAGGGGTAGAGTTGGGCTCCAGGCTTGAGTGGGGTGGGGGAATGCTGTGGGCAACAGGAAAGGGAGTGGCTTTAGAAACCAAGCAAGGATTTGAAAATG